>OX411811.1:28111912-28130108 GCA_948253155.1 Leucoma salicis
TTTCAGGTTTTGTTCCTTGCTATAACTATTCTTGCAACTTTTTTACTATATTCTAAGAATAGTTTCCTTTCCCTATCGTCTTTCATTATCACATGCATGTTATTTATACATAACTCCGTGTCAATCATTTGCCCAAGTTCAGCTCTTTTATAAGCGTAAGCAGGACACTCGATTAATACGTGCGGAATCGTTTCTTTTTCTTCCGGGGAACACACGCACGCTGGGTTCTCTTTGCATTTAAACCTATGAAGGTATTCTGAAAAGCCACCGTGACCCGTTAGAACTTGTGTCAATACATTATCAATTGTTAGCTTATTGACTATTTTATATGCACTGCGCACGTCTGGGAGGAACATTTTCGTCACACCTGCTACCGATCCCATCCGATATCTCCGGTTCCATTCGTCAAGGGACTCCACTCGAATCATCCTCTTGACGAATGAAACCGGGCATTTATCGTATTGGTGTGCTACATTTGTTCTTAATGCAGCCTCCTTGGCAAGATGATCCGCCCTCTCATTGCCTTCTAGTCCAGCGTGGGCCTTAATCCAGTGCAATGTTATTGCTTTACCCCTTGTCCTAGCGTTCTGTAGATGGTTCCTTGACTCAAATGCCAGCGGGTGGAGAGAATCGCAGTTTGTGATTGTTTCGATAGCGGCTCTAGAATCACTCATGATAGCATATCTAGTGTCCCGCCCTTGAGCCGCTATCGCTACTGCTTTACAGATGGCTAACAGCTCAGCCTGGTAGACGGTGCAGTAGGACGACAGCTTAAATTTCCGGGCTAAAGTTTCGACTCCATCTTTCCATACGGATAGCGAAGCCCCAACCTCACCCTCAATTTTGCTGCCGTCCGTATATATTTGTACTGCACCGTCCACCCGCGCTGCTATTTCTTCCCCACTGACAAAATGTGTCACTTTGATGGACTCATGCGTTGAGGGATGCGGCCTTAACGAATATAAAGTTGGCCTCTCAATTTCTCTGCCAATCGGTATGAACCGAGACACCCCTCTTTTAGCCTCATACAGTGCTGCGTTCTCCCTAATCCGGATGTCAAGGGGAAGTAAGCCGGCCAAAACCAAAGCCGCATTAAGAGACACAGTTTTGTAGGCTTTGCAAATTTTTTGCGCAAAAAGCCTCTGAACCACGTTAAGCTCTTTTTGTATTTTAATTTTGTGTGTGGCATCGGCCCATACACTGGCTGCATACGTAATTATTGGCTCTATTGTTGCCTTATAAATGGTTTTAATTACTTCTGGGTGGAGGCCCCATGTGACCCTGGCGGCTTTCGACAGCTGCTTGTAGACGCCCAAAGCCTTCCTACACACATTCGCTGTGTGGGCCCCGAACGTCAACCCGCAGTCTATCGTTAGCCCCAGGATCTTGATCTCCTCAGTCATTGCAATGTCGACTCCACCCATGTCCAGACGCGGGATGTCGTATTTAAGTTTTCTGGTTATGACCATTGCATGTGTTTTATGTGGCGCAAACCTTAACTTATTATCGACACCCCACTTCCAGACATGTCTGAGGGCGTCATTACCTCGACTCTCAATCTCCGCCGCTGTGTCCCCCGAGAATACGAGGACTACGTCATCCGCGAACGCTTGACAGTAGTCCCCCCTCCCCGTGAGACTTTTCAGCAGCGGATCAAGCAGGAGATTCCATAAAATGGGGCCCCCTATGGAGCCCTGAACACATCCTTTTGTAACCCGTTTCGTATATTCATTTCCAGCGTATTTAACTTTTATCTGTCTGTCCTCCAGATAGCTAGCCATTATTCCCTGGAGTAACCACGGACTTTCCTCCTCCATAAGCCTAACTTTTATGGCCGGCCACCATGCACTATCGAAGGCCCCCTCTATGTCCAGCGACACCATCGTAACAAGCTTCTTCTCCCGAAGCTTGCCCCTCACGTGTGCCACCAGATCATAGAGGGAGTCCTCCGTACCACGTTGTGGCAAAAATCCATATTGTCTAGTGCTTAGACGTGGCAGAAGGTGCCAGGTTAATCTTTTCATGACAATTTTTTCAAATATCTTGCCCATAAGCGGCAACAGTCCAATTGGCCTATAAGCCCTGGGGTCTGTATAATCAGTTTTTCCTGGCTTCCTTATTGCGATCACCACCGCCATCTTCCATTCTATGGGGAAATGGGCGAGTCTCCAGCATTTATTATAGAGTGCTAGATTTAGGTCCATATCCCGCAAGATTACTTCCGCACAAATGTCTGCGGTGAAGCCTTCCTCACCCGGAGCTTTCCTCGGGTGGAAGCTCAGTACAGCCGACCTCAACTCGTGCTCTGTAATATCAGGCTCGTAGCTACCAGAGTCTGAACCCCCAATCTGGCGAGACAGTGTTCTTGTGTGGTTAGGTTAGGTTAGGTTAGGTTAGGTTAGGTTAGGTTAGGTTAGGTTAGGTTAGGTTAGGTTAGGTTAGGTTAGGTTAGGTTAGGTTAGGTTAGGTTAGGTTAGGTTAGGTTAGGTTAGGTTAGGTTAGGTTAGGTTAGGTTAGGTTAGGTTAGGTTAGGTTAGGTTAGGTTAGGTTAGGTTAGGTTAGGTTAGGTTAGGTTAGGTTAGGTTAGGTTAGGTTAGGTTAGGTTAGGTTAGGTTAGGTTAGGTTAGGTTAGGTTAGGTTAGGTTAGGTTAGGTTAGGTTAGGTTAGGTTAGGTTAGGTTAGGTTAGGTTAGGTTAGGTTAGGTTAGGTTAGGTTAGGTTAGGTTAGGTTAGGTTAGGTTAGGTTAGGTTAGGTTAGGTTAGGTTAGGTTAGGTTAGGTTAGGTTAGGTTAGGTTAGGTTAGGTTAGGTTAGGTTAGGTTAGGTTAGGTTAGGTTAGGTTAGGTTAGGTTAGGTTAGGTTAGGTTAGGTTAGGTTAGGTTAGGTTAGGTTAGGTTAGGTTAGGTTAGGTTAGGTTAGGTTAGGTTAGGTTAGGTTAGGTTAGGTTAGGTTAGGTTAGGTTAGGTTAGGTTAGGTTAGGTTAGGTTAGGTTAGGTTAGGTTAGGTTAGGTTAGGTTAGGTTAGGTTAGGTTAGGTTAGGTTAGGTTAGGTTAGGTTAGGTTAGGTTAGGTTAGGTTAGGTTAGGTTAGGTTAGGTTAGGTTAGGTTAGGTTAGGTTAGGTTAGGTTAGGTTAGGTTAGGTTAGGTTAGGTTAGGTTAGGTTAGGTTAGGTTAGGTTAGGTTAGGTTTTTTTTTTTTTTTTTTTTTTTTTTTTTTTTTTTTTTTTTTTTTAAATGTCCGAGCGAATAAGCTCGAACCTCAGAGTATCCCCTGACCGTATCAGGGTTCTTGTTGTGCTTAATTAATTATAATATTTCAATACATGTTCAAATTTTATCACAATTATACAATAACATATTATTATATATAATATTTAATACATAACAGATAAATAAATATATATATATAATATATATATATATATATAATAAAATTTTAGAGCAATACGTTTTGCGTGCCAAAGCGCATGTCTATGATATATATTTAATTCATAAAAATATTTTTGTCTTCTTACACTCTGCCTAACAGGGTGTGAGACTGTATTAATTATTTAAAATTATACTATGAATAATAAAAATTAAATCATAATTATACCATATCAGATTATACTTATAATATTTAATACCTATCATATAATAAATTCATAAATACAATATATAATTAAATTTTTGTACAATACGCCTTGCGTACCAAAGCGTATGTCCATAATATATATTTTATTCTATACAATTTTGTCTTCCTACACTTTGCATAACAGAGTGTGAGACTATAATACTATTCAAAATTAGACAATACAATACATTATTAAATATTAAATTCATTGATAGAAGCCTATACTATATTATTTACAGAAAACATACTTAAAGAAGACAGAATTAAGAATTGTTAGATTAGTTAGAATCATTAGGAATTAGGATTTATTAAACATATTTGAATTAATAATATATTAAATAACAATTAATTATATAATACAATTTAAAAATATTATAATTAATATAATAGCTTATTAATCATATATTTTAATATAATTTCCAATAAATAAATAAATTATTAAGATTATATAATTGCCATTTTTGATACTTTGATTAAGCACAATGCGTCAAGTTTTATTTCGCTTAATAACAATTGGGACTATATTTTTACAATACTTTAAGAATATTGCTCTTTTTTGGTCATCTTCCATAATTATGTGGATATTGTTGCCATCCACTACTGTTCCTATTTCCTGCTCTAACTCATATCTTTTTACTGCGTGTATTGGGCAATCGAACAAAATATGAGAAAGAGTTTCATTTACCTCAGGTGAGCACATACATGATGGGCTCCCCTTGCACCTGAATCTATACAGGTACTCAGAGAACCCACCATGTCCCGTCAGTACTTGTGTTGTTACATTTTCCAAATTTATTGCTTTGACAATACCATATGCTCTCAGGGCATCAGGAAAGAACATCTTAGTCCCTTGCGCAACGGATCCCTCCTTATACCTCCGGTTCCATTCACCAAGAGATTCCATTCGGAGCATCCTCTTGACGAATGAAACCGGGCACTTATCATAATGATCCGCTACGCGACTTTTTAAGGCCGCGTCCTTAGCGAGGCAATCCGCCCTCTCATTGCCTTGCAGGCCTATGTGAGCCTTAATCCAATGCAGTGTTATGCGTATACCACGTCTTTTGCCTTCCCTCATGTGCAATCTAACTTCACATGCTAACGGATGAAGGGACTCGCAATTAGCAACTGTTTCTATGGCCGCCCTAGAGTCGCTTATTATAGCGTAACGACTCTTACCCCCGTTTACTGCAAATTTTACCGCCTGGTGTATGGCTAGAATTTCAGCCTGGTAGACGGTGCAGTAAGACGACAACTTGAACTTGCGGGCTAGAGTCTCGGCTCCGTCCGTCCAAACGGACAGCGATGCCCCGACTCCAGCCCCGATCTTGCTGCCGTCAGTATATATTTGTACTGCACCGTCCACCTGGGCTGTTATTTCCTCTTCAGAGGTAAAATATGTCACCTCGACATGCTCGTGGACTGATGGGTGCGGCTTAGCGGAATATGCGACTGGTTTCTCTATCTCTCTATCCCCCGGTATTAGCCGGGACACCCCTCTCCTGGCCTCGTAAAGCGCTGCGTTCTCTTTAATACGGATGTCCAGGGGGAGTATCCCGGCCAGCACTAGAGCCGCATTGAGTGAGACTGTCCTGTACGCTTTGCACATCTTCTGGGCAAAAAGCCTTTGTACATTATTCAGTGCTTTTTGTACTTTGACCTTGTCTGTGGCCTCGGCCCATACACTAGCTGCGTAGGTTATAATTGGCTCGATCGTAGCAACGTAAATGATCCTTATTATTTCTGGGTGGAGACCCCATGTGACCCTGGCGGCTTTCGATAGCTGCTTATAGACGCCCAACGCCTTCTTGCACACGTTTGTCGTGTGGGCGTTGAACGTCAACCCACAGTCTATCGTTAGCCCCAAGATCTTGCAAATGCCGACCCCACCCATGCTCAGCCGTGGGACGTCATACTTAAGTTTTTTGGTAAGAACCATTGCTTTGGTCTTAAGTGGCGCAAACTTTAACTTATTCGTGACGCCCCACCGCCAGACATGATCAAGGGCGGCATTTCCACGACACTCGATTTCCGCCGCTGTGTCCCCCGAGAAGACGAGAACTATGTCATCCGCAAATGCTTGACAATAGTCTCCCCCCCTCGTGAGACCTTTCAGCAACGGATCGAGGAGGAGATTCCATAATATGGGGCCCCCTATCGATCCCTGCACGCACCCTTTGGAGGCGGACTCCATATACTCCTGGCCTGCGTATTTAATTTTTACCACTCGGCCATTTAAATAGCTTGCCATAATTCGACGTATCGTCTCCGGACACTCTTCTTCCAGTAGCCTTATCTTAATGGCCGGCCACCAGGCGTTATCGAAGGCTCCCTCTATGTCCAGCGACACCATCGTGACGAGTTTTTTCTCTCGAATTTTACTCCTCACGTGTGCCACCAGGTCATAGAGGGAGTCCTCGGTTCCACGCTGTGGCAGGAAGCCGTACTGCCGAGTACTCAGGCGAGGTAGAAGGTGCCAAGTGAGTCTTTTTATGACCATCTTCTCCAGTATTTTCCCCATAATCGACAGTAGGCCTATTGGCCTGTAAGCCTTAGGATCCGTATAATCACCTCTTCCAGGCTTTTTAAGTGCTACTACCACCGCCATCTTCCATCGGGTTGGGAAATGAGCCAGCTTTAGGCATTTATTATAGAGAGCTAGGTTTAAGCCTATATCACTCAAGATTACCTTTTCACAAATATCTGCGGTAAATCCGTCATCGCCTGGGGCCTTTTTGGCACTAAAACCGTTGGCTGCTAGTTTGAGTTCGTATTCTGTAAAATCAGGTTCAGGCTCGGGATTTCCTTGGACAAGATAAGTGAGCTGGTTGGAAATTGCTCTCATTCGCTGGTGTTCTGCGTTGTCTTCCTCTTCGGGGTCCTTTGGGTAGAACGTCTCTGCGAGCAGTTTCGCGGATTCTTGGAGTCCCACTGAACTTCCATTTTTGAACAGTGGGAGCTCTGGCTCTCTCTTGTCGGTGTTCTTAATAACCCTGTATATCCCCGCCCAAACGCTCTCCCTATCTTGCCTGTGACAGAAATTCTTCCAACTATTTATTTGTGCCATTTTGACCCCTGCTTCATAATCTTCCTTTGCTTTCAGGTAATCGGCAACTACTCCAGCCCTGCGGATCGGCGCTGCGCACCTTATCCTGCGTTTCTTGGTACGTACGGCGCGCCTCATTTTCTCCAGTTCCGGAGACCACCATGGAACGGTAAGTTTACTAATTTTTTGATTTTTAGGTATAGCCCCGTCACATGCCTTGGTTATAATATTAGTGTAGTCATTAATCAACGAGTCCAACTCTTCACCACTAATTATTCTTTCTATCTTGTCTGTGTTAATATTATGAATCAACTTGAGCTGTTTTAAATCTTTTTGGAATTGCGGCCAGTTAGCTTTCTTGCTGTTATATAATCTAGTTGTCCTATTAATCATAATATCTTTGGCCTTTTCTAGATAAATTTTGAAGATCATTGCGTTGTGATCGGATCCAGTAAGATTTTCGTCTACACGCCAGTCGTCGACCAGGTGCAGCATGTCGTCCGTGCAGGCGGTCACATCCACATAACTGGTAAGTCTCCTTCCGCCCCTCACAGTATCAAAGGTAGGTATATCTCCAACATTGAGCACCGTCATGCCAAGCTCTATTAGGGTACCAGCCAGTTCCTCGCCCCTATCATCCGTTATTCCACCTCCCCACCATATATTTTTGCAGTTTGCGTCACCACCCATAATCATCCTAATTGGCTTGGTATCTTGCTTTATTTTACTGAGGTGCTCGAGGTAAGGCCGCAGCGGTTGGTCCGGCTCAAAGTAATAGGAGACCACGAGGATCTCACATGCACCCATACGCATTTTCGCTACCACTATATTGTTAGTGGTAAGCAAAGTGTTTAGCTCAATGGTAATGTCGGGATTGAAGACCGCAATTGCGGCCTTAATTGTACCTTCACCACGGTTTGCATTTTGGTAAATCCTCGTGGTCCCATAGGACCCCATGTAACGCCGCCCGCCAACGTACGGTTCCTGTATAAGGGCAAAAGCAAGTCCCCCTCCATATGCCGCCATCATCAGCTCATCTGTGGCCAAGGATTTCCGCTGCAAATTAACCTGTGCTACCTTGTAAGCCATGATATGGTTGGTCTGTGAGTCGCCTGTATCATCCTTAACAATTAGGTTAGGTTAGGTTAGGTTAGGTTAGGTTAGGTTAGGTTAGGTTAGGTTAGGTTAGGTTAGGTTAGGTTAGGTTAGGTTAGGTTAGGTTAGGTTAGGTTAGGTTAGGTTAGGTTAGGTTAGGTTAGGTTAGGTTAGGTTAGGTTAGGTTAGGTTAGGTTAGGTTAGGTTAGGTTAGGTTAGGTTAGGTTAGGTTAGGTTAGGTTAGGTTAGGTTAGGTTAGGTTAGGTTAGGTTAGGTTAGGTTAGGTTAGGTTAGGTTAGGTTAGGTTAGGTTAGGTTAGGTTAGGTTAGGTTAGGTTAGGTTAGGTTAGGTTAGGTTAGGTTAGGTTAGGTTAGGTTAGGTTAGGTTAGGTTAGGTTAGGTTAGGTTAGGTTAGGTTAGGTTAGGTTAGGTTAGGTTAGGTTAGGTTAGGTTAGGTTAGGTTAGGTTAGGTTAGGTTAGGTTAGGTTAGGTTAGGTTAGGTTAGGTTAGGTTAGGTTAGGTTAGGTTAGGTTAGGTTAGGTTAGGTTAGGTTAGGTTAGGTTAGGTTAGGTTAGGTTAGGTTAGGTTAGGTTAGGTTAGGTTAGGTTAGGTTAGGTTAGGTTAGGTTAGGTTAGGTTAGGTTAGGTTAGGTTAGGTTAGGTTAGGTTAGGTTAGGTTAGGTTAGGTTAGGTTAGGTTAGGTTAGGTTAGGTTAGGTTAGGTTAGGTTAGGTTAGGTTAGGTTAGGTTAGGTTAGGTTAGGTTAGGTTAGGTTAGGTTAGGTTAGGTTAGGTTAGGTTAGGTTAGGTTAGGTTAGGTTAGGTTAGGTTAGGTTAGGTTAGGTTAGGTTAGGTTAGGTTAGGTTAGGTTAGGTTAGGTTAGGTTAGGTTAGGTTAGGTTAGGTTAGGTTAGGTTAGGTTAGGTTAGGTTAGGTTAGGTTAGGTTAGGTTAGGTTAGGTTAGGTTAGGTTAGGTTAGGTTAGGTTAGGTTAGGTTAGGTTAGGTTAGGTTAGGTTAGGTTAGGTTAGGTTAGGTTAGGTTAGGTTAGGTTAGGTTAGGTTAGGTTAGGTTAGGTTAGGTTAGGTTAGGTTAGGTTAGGTTAGGTTAGGTTAGGTTAGGTTAGGTTAGGTTAGGTTAGGTTAGGTTAGGTTAGGTTAGGTTAGGTTAGGTTAGGTTAGGTTAGGTTAGGTTAGGTTAGGTTAGGTTAGGTTAGGTTAGGTTAGGTTAGGTTAGGTTAGGTTAGGTTAGGTTAGGTTAGGTTAGGTTAGGTTAGGTTAGGTTAGGTTAGGTTAGGTTAGGTTAGGTTAGGTTAGGTTAGGTTAGGTTAGGTTAGGTTAGGTTAGGTTAGGTTAGGTTAGGTTAGGTTAGGTTAGGTTAGGTTAGGTTAGGTTAGGTTAGGTTAGGTTAGGTTAGGTTAGGTTAGGTTAGGTTAGGTTAGGTTAGGTTAGGTTAGGTTAGGTTAGGTTAGGTTAGGTTAGGTTAGGTTAGGTTAGGTTAGGTTAGGTTAGGTTAGGTTAGGTTAGGTTAGGTTAGGTTAGGTTAGGTTAGGTTAGGTTAGGTTAGGTTAGGTTAGGTTAGGTTAGGTTAGGTTAGGTTAGGTTAGGTTAGGTTAGGTTAGGTTAGGTTAGGTTAGGTTAGGTTAGGTTAGGTTAGGTTAGGTTAGGTTAGGTTAGGTTAGGTTAGGTTAGGTTAGGTTAGGTTAGGTTAGGTTAGGTTAGGTTAGGTTAGGTTAGGTTAGGTTAGGTTAGGTTAGGTTAGGTTAGGTTAGGTTAGGTTAGGTTAGGTTAGGTTAGGTTAGGTTAGGTTAGGTTAGGTTAGGTTAGGTTAGGTTAGGTTAGGTTAGGTTAGGTTAGGTTAGGTTAGGTTAGGTTAGGTTAGGTTAGGTTAGGTTAGGTTAGGTTAGGTTAGGTTAGGTTAGGTTAGGTTAGGTTAGGTTAGGTTAGGTTAGGTTAGGTTAGGTTAGGTTAGGTTAGGTTAGGTTAGGTTAGGTTAGGTTAGGTTAGGTTAGGTTAGGTTAGGTTAGGTTAGGTTAGGTTAGGTTAGGTTAGGTTAGGTTAGGTTAGGTTAGGTTAGGTTAGGTTAGGTTAGGTTAGGTTAGGTTAGGTTAGGTTAGGTTAGGTTAGGTTAGGTTAGGTTAGGTTAGGTTAGGTTAGGTTAGGTTAGGTTAGGTTAGGTTAGGTTAGGTTAGGTTAGGTTAGGTTAGGTTAGGTTAGGTTAGGTTAGGTTAGGTTAGGTTAGGTTAGGTTAGGTTAGGTTAGGTTAGGTTAGGTTAGGTTAGGTTAGGTTAGGTTAGGTTAGGTTAGGTTAGGTTAGGTTAGGTTAGGTTAGGTTAGGTTAGGTTAGGTTAGGTTAGGTTAGGTTAGGTTAGGTTAGGTTAGGTTAGGTTAGGTTAGGTTAGGTTAGGTTAGGTTAGGTTAGGTTAGGTTAGGTTAGGTTAGGTTAGGTTAGGTTAGGTTAGGTTAGGTTAGGTTAGGTTAGGTTAGGTTAGGTTAGGTTAGGTTAGGTTAGGTTAGGTTAGGTTAGGTTAGGTTAGGTTAGGTTAGGTTAGGTTAGGTTAGGTTAGGTTAGGTTAGGTTAGGTTAGGTTAGGTTAGGTTAGGTTAGGTTAGGTTAGGTTAGGTTAGGTTAGGTTAGGTTAGGTTAGGTTAGGTTAGGTTAGGTTAGGTTAGGTTAGGTTAGGTTAGGTTAGGTTAGGTTAGGTTAGGTTAGGTTAGGTTAGGTTAGGTTAGGTTAGGTTAGGTTAGGTTAGGTTAGGTTAGGTTAGGTTAGGTTAGGTTAGGTTAGGTTAGGTTAGGTTAGGTTAGGTTAGGTTAGGTTAGGTTAGGTTAGGTTAGGTTAGGTTAGGTTAGGTTAGGTTAGGTTAGGTTAGGTTAGGTTAGGTTAGGTTAGGTTAGGTTAGGTTAGGTTAGGTTAGGTTAGGTTAGGTTAGGTTAGGTTAGGTTAGGTTAGGTTAGGTTAGGTTAGGTTAGGTTAGGTTAGGTTAGGTTAGGTTAGGTTAGGTTAGGTTAGGTTAGGTTAGGTTAGGTTAGGTTAGGTTAGGTTAGGTTAGGTTAGGTTAGGTTAGGTTAGGTTAGGTTAGGTTAGGTTAGGTTAGGTTAGGTTAGGTTAGGTTAGGTTAGGTTAGGTTAGGTTAGGTTAGGTTAGGTTAGGTTAGGTTAGGTTAGGTTAGGTTAGGTTAGGTTAGGTTAGGTTAGGTTAGGTTAGGTTAGGTTAGGTTAGGTTAGGTTAGGTTAGGTTAGGTTAGGTTAGGTTAGGTTAGGTTAGGTTAGGTTAGGTTAGGTTAGGTTAGGTTAGGTTAGGTTAGGTTAGGTTAGGTTAGGTTAGGTTAGGTTAGGTTAGGTTAGGTTAGGTTAGGTTAGGTTAGGTTAGGTTAGGTTAGGTTAGGTTAGGTTAGGTTAGGTTAGGTTAGGTTAGGTTAGGTTAGGTTAGGTTAGGTTAGGTTAGGTTAGGTTAGGTTAGGTTAGGTTAGGTTAGGTTAGGTTAGGTTAGGTTAGGTTAGGTTAGGTTAGGTTAGGTTAGGTTAGGTTAGGTTAGGTTAGGTTAGGTTAGGTTAGGTTAGGTTAGGTTAGGTTAGGTTAGGTTAGGTTAGGTTAGGTTAGGTTAGGTTAGGTTAGGTTAGGTTAGGTTAGGTTAGGTTAGGTTAGGTTAGGTTAGGTTAGGTTAGGTTAGGTTAGGTTAGGTTAGGTTAGGTTAGGTTAGGTTAGGTTAGGTTAGGTTAGGTTAGGTTAGGTTAGGTTAGGTTAGGTTAGGTTAGGTTAGGTTAGGTTAGGTTAGGTTAGGTTAGGTTAGGTTAGGTTAGGTTAGGTTAGGTTAGGTTAGGTTAGGTTAGGTTAGGTTAGGTTAGGTTAGGTTAGGTTAGGTTAGGTTAGGTTAGGTTAGGTTAGGTTAGGTTAGGTTAGGTTAGGTTAGGTTAGGTTAGGTTAGGTTAGGTTAGGTTAGGTTAGGTTAGGTTAGGTTAGGTTAGGTTAGGTTAGGTTAGGTTAGGTTAGGTTAGGTTAGGTTAGGTTAGGTTAGGTTAGGTTAGGTTAGGTTAGGTTAGGTTAGGTTAGGTTAGGTTAGGTTAGGTTAGGTTAGGTTAGGTTAGGTTAGGTTAGGTTAGGTTAGGTTAGGTTAGGTTAGGTTAGGTTAGGTTAGGTTAGGTTAGGTTAGGTTAGGTTAGGTTAGGTTAGGTTAGGTTAGGTTAGGTTAGGTTAGGTTAGGTTAGGTTAGGTTAGGTTAGGTTAGGTTAGGTTAGGTTAGGTTAGGTTAGGTTAGGTTAGGTTAGGTTAGGTTAGGTTAGGTTAGGTTAGGTTAGGTTAGGTTAGGTTAGGTTAGGTTAGGTTAGGTTAGGTTAGGTTAGGTTAGGTTAGGTTAGGTTAGGTTAGGTTAGGTTAGGTTAGGTTAGGTTAGGTTAGGTTAGGTTAGGTTAGGTTAGGTTAGGTTAGGTTAGGTTAGGTTAGGTTAGGTTAGGTTAGGTTAGGTTAGGTTAGGTTAGGTTAGGTTAGGTTAGGTTAGGTTAGGTTAGGTTAGGTTAGGTTAGGTTAGGTTAGGTTAGGTTAGGTTAGGTTAGGTTAGGTTAGGTTAGGTTAGGTTAGGTTAGGTTAGGTTAGGTTAGGTTAGGTTAGGTTAGGTTAGGTTAGGTTAGGTTAGGTTAGGTTAGGTTAGGTTAGGTTAGGTTAGGTTAGGTTAGGTTAGGTTAGGTTAGGTTAGGTTAGGTTAGGTTAGGTTAGGTTAGGTTAGGTTAGGTTAGGTTAGGTTAGGTTAGGTTAGGTTAGGTTAGGTTAGGTTAGGTTAGGTTAGGTTAGGTTAGGTTAGGTTAGGTTAGGTTAGGTTAGGTTAGGTTAGGTTAGGTTAGGTTAGGTTAGGTTAGGTTAGGTTAGGTTAGGTTAGGTTAGGTTAGGTTAGGTTAGGTTAGGTTAGGTTAGGTTAGGTTAGGTTAGGTTAGGTTAGGTTAGGTTAGGTTAGGTTAGGTTAGGTTAGGTTAGGTTAGGTTAGGTTAGGTTAGGTTAGGTTAGGTTAGGTTAGGTTAGGTTAGGTTAGGTTAGGTTAGGTTAGGTTAGGTTAGGTTAGGTTAGGTTAGGTTAGGTTAGGTTAGGTTAGGTTAGGTTAGGTTAGGTTAGGTTAGGTTAGGTTAGGTTAGGTTAGGTTAGGTTAGGTTAGGTTAGGTTAGGTTAGGTTAGGTTAGGTTAGGTTAGGTTAGGTTAGGTTAGGTTAGGTTAGGTTAGGTTAGGTTAGGTTAGGTTAGGTTAGGTTAGGTTAGGTTAGGTTAGGTTAGGTTAGGTTAGGTTAGGTTAGGTTAGGTTAGGTTAGGTTAGGTTAGGTTAGGTTAGGTTAGGTTAGGTTAGGTTAGGTTAGGTTAGGTTAGGTTAGGTTAGGTTAGGTTAGGTTAGGTTAGGTTAGGTTAGGTTAGGTTAGGTTAGGTTAGGTTAGGTTAGGTTAGGTTAGGTTAGGTTAGGTTAGGTTAGGTTAGGTTAGGTTAGGTTAGGTTAGGTTAGGTTAGGTTAGGTTAGGTTAGGTTAGGTTAGGTTAGGTTAGGTTAGGTTAGGTTAGGTTAGGTTAGGTTAGGTTAGGTTAGGTTAGGTTAGGTTAGGTTAGGTTAGGTTAGGTTAGGTTAGGTTAGGTTAGGTTAGGTTAGGTTAGGTTAGGTTAGGTTAGGTTAGGTTAGGTTAGGTTAGGTTAGGTTAGGTTAGGTTAGGTTAGGTTAGGTTAGGTTAGGTTAGGTTAGGTTAGGTTAGGTTAGGTTAGGTTAGGTTAGGTTAGGTTAGGTTAGGTTAGGTTAGGTTAGGTTAGGTTAGGTTAGGTTAGGTTAGGTTAGGTTAGGTTAGGTTAGGTTAGGTTAGGTTAGGTTAGGTTAGGTTAGGTTAGGTTAGGTTAGGTTAGGTTAGGTTAGGTTAGGTTAGGTTAGGTTAGGTTAGGTTAGGTTAGGTTAGGTTAGGTTAGGTTAGGTTAGGTTAGGTTAGGTTAGGTTAGGTTAGGTTAGGTTAGGTTAGGTTAGGTTAGGTTAGGTTAGGTTAGGTTAGGTTAGGTTAGGTTAGGTTAGGTTAGGTTAGGTTAGGTTAGGTTAGGTTAGGTTAGGTTAGGTTAGGTTAGGTTAGGTTAGGTTAGGTTAGGTTAGGTTAGGTTAGGTTAGGTTAGGTTAGGTTAGGTTAGGTTAGGTTAGGTTAGGTTAGGTTAGGTTAGGTTAGGTTAGGTTAGGTTAGGTTAGGTTAGGTTAGGTTAGGTTAGGTTAGGTTAGGTTAGGTTAGGTTAGGTTAGGTTAGGTTAGGTTAGGTTAGGTTAGGTTAGGTTAGGTTAGGTTAGGTTAGGTTAGGTTAGGTTAGGTTAGGTTAGGTTAGGTTAGGTTAGGTTAGGTTAGGTTAGGTTAGGTTAGGTTAGGTTAGGTTAGGTTAGGTTAGGTTAGGTTAGGTTAGGTTAGGTTAGGTTAGGTTAGGTTAGGTTAGGTTAGGTTAGGTTAGGTTAGGTTAGGTTAGGTTAGGTTAGGTTAGGTTAGGTTAGGTTAGGTTAGGTTAGGTTAGGTTAGGTTAGGTTAGGTTAGGTTAGGTTAGGTTAGGTTAGGTTAGGTTAGGTTAGGTTAGGTTAGGTTAGGTTAGGTTAGGTTAGGTTAGGTTAGGTTAGGTTAGGTTAGGTTAGGTTAGGTTAGGTTAGGTTAGGTTAGGTTAGGTTAGGTTAGGTTAGGTTAGGTTAGGTTAGGTTAGGTTAGGTTAGGTTAGGTTAGGTTAGGTTAGGTTAGGTTAGGTTAGGTTAGGTTAGGTTAGGTTAGGTTAGGTTAGGTTAGGTTAGGTTAGGTTAGGTTAGGTTAGGTTAGGTTAGGTTAGGTTAGGTTAGGTTAGGTTAGGTTAGGTTAGGTTAGGTTAGGTTAGGTTAGGTTAGGTTAGGTTAGGTTAGGTTAGGTTAGGTTAGGTTAGGTTAGGTTAGGTTAGGTTAGGTTAGGTTAGGTTAGGTTAGGTTAGGTTAGGTTAGGTTAGGTTAGGTTAGGTTAGGTTAGGTTAGGTTAGGTTAGGTTAGGTTAGGTTAGGTTAGGTTAGGTTAGGTTAGGTTAGGTTAGGTTAGGTTAGGTTAGGTTAGGTTAGGTTAGGTTAGGTTAGGTTAGGTTAGGTTAGGTTAGGTTAGGTTAGGTTAGGTTAGGTTAGGTTAGGTTAGGTTAGGTTAGGTTAGGTTAGGTTAGGTTAGGTTAGGTTAGGTTAGGTTAGGTTAGGTTAGGTTAGGTTAGGTTAGGTTAGGTTAGGTTAGGTTAGGTTAGGTTAGGTTAGGTTAGGTTAGGTTAGGTTAGGTTAGGTTAGGTTAGGTTAGGTTAGGTTAGGTTAGGTTAGGTTAGGTTAGGTTAGGTTAGGTTAGGTTAGGTTAGGTTAGGTTAGGTTAGGTTAGGTTAGGTTAGGTTAGGTTAGGTTAGGTTAGGTTAGGTTAGGTTAGGTTAGGTTAGGTTAGGTTAGGTTAGGTTAGGTTAGGTTAGGTTAGGTTAGGTTAGGTTAGGTTAGGTTAGGTTAGGTTAGGTTAGGTTAGGTTAGGTTAGGTTAGGTTAGGTTAGGTTAGGTTAGGTTAGGTTAGGTTAGGTTAGGTTAGGTTAGGTTAGGTTAGGTTAGGTTAGGTTAGGTTAGGTTAGGTTAGGTTAGGTTAGGTTAGGTTAGGTTAGGTTAGGTTAGGTTAGGTTAGGTTAGGTTAGGTTAGGTTAGGTTAGGTTAGGTTAGGTTAGGTTAGGTTAGGTTAGGTTAGGTTAGGTTAGGTTAGGTTAGGTTAGGTTAGGTTAGGTTAGGTTAGGTTAGGTTAGGTTAGGTTAGGTTAGGTTAGGTTAGGTTAGGTTAGGTTAGGTTAGGTTAGGTTAGGTTAGGTTAGGTTAGGTTAGGTTAGGTTAGGTTAGGTTAGGTTAGGTTAGGTTAGGTTAGGTTAGGTTAGGTTAGGTTAGGTTAGGTTAGGTTAGGTTAGGTTAGGTTAGGTTAGGTTAGGTTAGGTTAGGTTAGGTTAGGTTAGGTTAGGTTAGGTTAGGTTAGGTTAGGTTAGGTTAGGTTAGGTTAGGTTAGGTTAGGTTAGGTTAGGTTAGGTTAGGTTAGGTTAGGTTAGGTTAGGTTAGGTTAGGTTAGGTTAGGTTAGGTTAGGTTAGGTTAGGTTAGGTTAGGTTAGGTTAGGTTAGGTTAGGTTAGGTTAGGTTAGGTTAGGTTAGGTTAGGTTAGGTTAGGTTAGGTTAGGTTAGGTTAGGTTAGGTTAGGTTAGGTTAGGTTAGGTTAGGTTAGGTTAGGTTAGGTTAGGTTAGGTTAGGTTAGGTTAGGTTAGGTTAGGTTAGGTTAGGTTAGGTTAGGTTAGGTTAGGTTAGGTTAGGTTAGGTTAGGTTAGGTTAGGTTAGGTTAGGTTAGGTTAGGTTAGGTTAGGTTAGGTTAGGTTAGGTTAGGTTAGGTTAGGTTAGGTTAGGTTAGGTTAGGTTAGGTTAGGTTAGGTTAGGTTAGGTTAGGTTAGGTTAGGTTAGGTTAGGTTAGGTTAGGTTAGGTTAGGTTAGGTTAGGTTAGGTTAGGTTAGGTTAGGTTAGGTTAGGTTAGGTTAGGTTAGGTTAGGTTAGGTTAGGTTAGGTTAGGTTAGGTTAGGTTAGGTTAGGTTAGGTTAGGTTAGGTTAGGTTAGGTTAGGTTAGGTTAGGTTAGGTTAGGTTAGGTTAGGTTAGGTTAGGTTAGGTTAGGTTAGGTTAGGTTAGGTTAGGTTAGGTTAGGTTAGGTTAGGTTAGGTTAGGTTAGGTTAGGTTAGGTTAGGTTAGGTTAGGTTAGGTTAGGTTAGGTTAGGTTAGGTTAGGTTAGGTTAGGTTAGGTTAGGTTAGGTTAGGTTAGGTTAGGTTAGGTTAGGTTAGGTTAGGTTAGGTTAGGTTAGGTTAGGTTAGGTTAGGTTAGGTTAGGTTAGGTTAGGTTAGGTTAGGTTAGGTTAGGTTAGGTTAGGTTAGGTTAGGTTAGGTTAGGTTAGGTTAGGTTAGGTTAGGTTAGGTTAGGTTAGGTTAGGTTAGGTTAGGTTAGGTTAGGTTAGGTTAGGTTAGGTTAGGTTAGGTTAGGTTAGGTTAGGTTAGGTTAGGTTAGGTTAGGTTAGGTTAGGTTAGGTTAGGTTAGGTTAGGTTAGGTTAGGTTAGGTTAGGTTAGGTTAGGTTAGGTTAGGTTAGGTTAGGTTAGGTTAGGTTAGGTTAGGTTAGGTTAGGTTAGGTTAGGTTAGGTTAGGTTAGGTTAGGTTAGGTTAGGTTAGGTTAGGTTAGGTTAGGTTAGGTTAGGTTAGGTTAGGTTAGGTTAGGTTAGGTTAGGTTAGGTTAGGTTAGGTTAGGTTAGGTTAGGTTAGGTTAGGTTAGGTTAGGTTAGGTTAGGTTAGGTTAGGTTAGGTTAGGTTAGGTTAGGTTAGGTTAGGTTAGGTTAGGTTAGGTTAGGTTAGGTTAGGTTAGGTTAGGTTAGGTTAGGTTAGGTTAGGTTAGGTTAGGTTAGGTTAGGTTAGGTTAGGTTAGGTTAGGTTAGGTTAGGTTAGGTTAGGTTAGGTTAGGTTAGGTTAGGTTAGGTTAGGTTAGGTTAGGTTAGGTTAGGTTAGGTTAGGTTAGGTTAGGTTAGGTTAGGTTAGGTTAGGTTAGGTTAGGTTAGGTTAGGTTAGGTTAGGTTAGGTTAGGTTAGGTTAGGTTAGGTTAGGTTAGGTTAGGTTAGGTTAGGTTAGGTTAGGTTAGGTTAGGTTAGGTTAGGTTAGGTTAGGTTAGGTTAGGTTAGGTTAGGTTAGGTTAGGTTAGGTTAGGTTAGGTTAGGTTAGGTTAGGTTAGGTTAGGTTAGGTTAGGTTAGGTTAGGTTAGGTTAGGTTAGGTTAGGTTAGGTTAGGTTAGGTTAGGTTAGGTTAGGTTAGGTTAGGTTAGGTTAGGTTAGGTTAGGTTAGGTTAGGTTAGGTTAGGTTAGGTTAGGTTAGGTTCGGTTAGGTTAGGTTAGGTTAGGTTAGGTTAGGTTAGGTTAGGTTAGGTTAGGTTAGGTTAGGTTAGGTTAGGTTAGGTTAGGTTAGGTTAGGTTAGGTTAGGTTAGGTTAGGTTAGGTTAGGTTAGGTTAGGTTAGGTTAGGTTAGGTTAGGTTAGGTTAGGTTAGGTTAGGTTAGGTTAGGTTAGGTTAGGTTAGGTTAGGTTAGGTTAGGTTAGGTTAGGTTAGGTTAGGTTAGGTTAGGTTAGGTTAGGTTAGGTTAGGTTAGGTTAGGTTAGGTTAGGTTAGGTTAGGTTAGGTTAGGTTAGGTTAGGTTAGGTTAGGTTAGGTTAGGTTAGGTTAGGTTAGGTTAGGTTAGGTTAGGTTAGGTTAGGTTAGGTTAGGTTAGGTTAGGTTAGGTTAGGTTAGGTTAGGTTAGGTTAGGTTAGGTTAGGTTAGGTTAGGTTAGGTTAGGTTAGGTTAGGTTAGGTTAGGTTAGGTTAGGTTAGGTTAGGTTAGGTTAGGTTAGGTTAGGTTAGGTTAGGTTAGGTTAGGTTAGGTTAGGTTAGGTTAGGTTAGGTTAGGTTAGGTTAGGT